>JAJIBD010021271.1:0-35481 GCA_021461705.1 Cryptotis parvus
CGTCTCCCGCGGACCCAAACTGCCCCAGGGAAGAGCGGAAACTCCATCAACGGGAACCAAGGCGAACTGCCTTGGTTTCACTGACGGAACCTTGGGGCGCTGCGCTCCCGGGACCAGCTGAAACTCTCCCCCCAGGTGTGTGCGTGTCCCCTGCGTCTCCGGCGGACCCAAACTGCCCCAGGGAAGAGCGGAAACTCCATCAACGGAAACCAAGGCGGAACTGCCTTGGTTTCACCGCTGAACCTTGGGTGCTGCACTCCCGGGATCATCCCAAAACTCAAAACCCGCGGCGACGCTAGCGCGCCCGCACAATCCCTCTTAATACCTGTCTTGCATGAGGTACCAGTGAAACTTGGTTCCTACATCCTTGCTACCCACCCAAACCCCGCAAACAGACCAGACACCTACTAACTGTACTATCTTGTCATCCAAGACCCCACATTTGCAACCTACAATAGTCATAATGGTAAGGCAACGCAAAGTTCCATCCAGCTCTGTGAGTGAAGTCACTAGTCCAGATGAGCCAAGCAATACCAGTGAGTTGTATAACCTCTCTGATAAGGAATTTCGGAAAGAAATGTTAAGGAGTCATAAGGAATTCAAAGAAGCAATGGAATGCAAACTCAATAAAATACAAGAGGACATGTTAGAAGAAGAGAGGAAAATGCAAATGGAAATGACATATATTAAAAATGAGGTAAATGAAATGAAAAACACAGTGGAAAGCCATCATAGCAGAATAAAAGCTACTGAAGAAAGAATTAGTGATCTCGAAGACGCGTTCCAAAGATTCTCTACACAACACCAGAAGATAGAAAAAAGACTCACAATTACCGAACAGACAACAAGAGATAATCGGGAAGAAGCCAGAAGAAACAACATACGGATCATTGGGGTCCCAGAAGGGCAAGAAGAAAACCCTGATGAAGAAGAAACTGTCAAAGCCATCATTGCTGAGAAGTTCCCGGAACTAAAAAACACTTGCCTCAAGATCCAGGAGGCCCGTAGGATACCTGCTAAAAGAAACCCCAACAAGAATACTCCAAGACACATCTTAATTAAAATGACAAAAACTATAGATAGAGATAGAATACTGAAAGCAGCAAGATCAAAGAAGGAAATCACGTACAAAGGAACATCCCTAAGATTTACAGCAGACTTCTCTGATGAAACACTCCGAGCCCGAAAACAATGGTGGGATATTGTAAAAAGGCTAAATGAACTGCAGGCCTCACCAAGAATTCTTTACTCGGCCAGACTCACATTCAGATATGAAGGAAAGATACACAACTTCATGGATAAGCAACAACTCAGGAACTTCATGGACTCAAAGGCAACTTTAAAAGAAGGACTGAAGGGTCTACTGTAATACGACCAAACCCATAAGCACAACAAGCACAAACAGAAAGATGGCACAAAAATCCGATGACAATAATCTCTCTCAATGTCAATGGTCTAAATGCACCAATTAAGAGACACAGAGTAACAAAATGGATTAAAAAAATTGAACCCAACGTTCTGCTGTCTACAAGAAACACATCTGAATGATCAGAACAAACACAGACTCAAAGTCAAAGGTTGGAAGACCATTCTCCATGCAAACAACTCCTCCAAAAAGGCTGGTGTGGCCATATTAGTATCAGATAATATAGACTTCAGGCTGAAAAAAGGTTAGAAGGGACAACGAAGGCCACTTCTTATTAATTAAGGGGTATGTACACCAGGAAGAAATTACACTACTAAACATATATGCACCCAACGAGGGGCCAGCAAAATACATAAAACAACTGCTAAGAGACCTAAAAGAAGACATTAACAGTAGCACAATAATAGTTGGAGACTTCAACACTGCTCTATCAACGATGGATAGATCAACAAGACTGAAACTCACCAAGGAAATATTGGCCCTCAAGGAAGAAATGGAAGAAAGAGAGCTAGTAGATATATACAGGGCTTTTCATGCCAAAAAAGCTGAATACACATTTTTCTCTAGTGCACATGGAACATTCTCCAAGATAGACCACATGCTGAGCCACAAAGCATACCTCAATAAAATAAAAAAGATAGAAATTGTGTCAGCTATCTTTTCAGACCATGATGCACTGAAAATGGAAGTTAACCATACACAGAAACAGGGAGTCAAACCAAACACCTGGAAACTGAACAGCTCACTCCTGAACAACAAATGGGTCATAGAAGAAATCAAACAGGAAATCCAAAGATTTCTGGAAACAAATGAAAATGAAGACACCAACTATAAGAACTTGTGGGACACGGCAAAAGCCGTGTTAAGAGGGAAGTTTATAGCTCTGCAAGCATTCATCAGGAAACAAGAAAGGGCCCACATAAATAACCTGACTACACAGCTGAAGACATTAGAGAAAGACCAACAAAAGGAGCCCAACCAAGGCAGAAAAAAGGAAATAATAAAACTTAGAGAGGAAATCAATGAGTTGGAAACCAAAAAAAACAATCCAAAAGATTAATGAAACCAAGAGCTGGTTTTTTGAAAAAATAAACAAGATTGACAAACCATTGGCAAGACTTGTAAGGACAGGGAAAGAGAGAACCCAAATAAACAGAATCAGAAATAAAAACGGTGACATCACAACAGAAACCACAGAAATCCAAAAGATCATCAGAGATTACTTTGAGAGCCTGTATGCCGTGAAACATGAGAATCTAGAAGAAATGGATCAATTCCTGAAGTCCTATAACCTCCCACGGCTGAAACAAGAAGACCTCCAATACCTGAATAAGCCTATCACCATCGAGGGAATAGAAACAGTAATTAAAAGTCTTCCCAAACACAAAAGCCCAGGTCCAGACGGATTCCCTAGTGAATTCTACCAAACCTTTAAGGAGGACCTACTGCCTGTCCTGTCCAAGCTCTTCCAGGAAATAGAAGAAACAGAAACACTCCCAAACAGCTTCTACGAGGCACATATCACCCTGATACCCAAAGCAGGGAGAGACAACACAAAGAAAGAAAACTACAGACCAATATCCCTGATGAACACGGATGCTAAGATCTTCAACAAAATACTAGCCAACAGAATAAAAAAACTCATCAAGAAGATTATACATCATGACCAAGTAGGATTCATCCCGGGTATGCAAGGATGGTTCAACATTCGCAAGTCAACCAACATAATACATCATATCAATAAGAGAAAAAATAAAAACCATATGATCCTATCAATAGACGCAGAGAAAGCATTTGACAAGATCCAGCACCCGTTCATGATTAAAACCCTCCAGAAAATGGGAATTGAAGGGACTTCCCTCAAGATAGTTACAGCCATCTACCAAAAGCCCACAGCGAGCATCATTCTCAATGGGGAAAAGTTGAAAGCCTTCCCCCTGAGATCAGGGACAAGACAAGGTTGCCCACTCTCACCTCTTTTATTCAATATAGTACTGGAAGTACTTGCCATAGCAATCAGAGAAGAAAAAGGACATCAAGGGCATCCAGATAGGCAAGGAAGAAGTCAAGCTATCATTATTTGCAGATGACATGATTTTATACCTAGAGAACCCTAAACTCTCTACCAAAAAACTCCTAGAAACAATAGACACATATAGTAGAGTGGCAGGATACAAAATCAACACGCAAAAAGTCGGTGGCTTTCCTATATACAAATAACAAAAGAGAAGAAAGGGATATTAAGGAAACAATTCCATTCACAATTGTGCCACAGAAAATCAAATACCTAGGAATCAACTTACCCAAGTGTGTAAAGGACCTGTATAAAGAAAACTACAAGACACTGCTCCAAGAGATAAAAGAGGACACAAGGAAATGGAAACATATTCCCTGCTCATGGATGGGGGAGAATCAACATTGTCAAAATGGTAATACTCCCTAGAGCTCTGTACAGATTCAATGCAATCCCTATAAGGATACCCATGACATTTCTTCAAGGAAATTGACCAAACAATCCTGAAATTTGTATGGAACGATAAACCCCCAAGGATAGCTAAAAGCAATCCTCGGGAAAAAGAAGATGGGAGGCATCACCTTACCCAACTTCAAACTGTACTACAAGGCAGTAGTAATTAAAACAGCATGGTATTGGAATAAAAACAGACCCGTGGACCTATGGAATAGAATTGAGTATCCTGACACCCAACCTCAAACGCATGATCATTTAATCTTTGATAAAGGTGCAACGAGTTTAAAATGGAGTAAGGAAAGCCTCTTCAATAAGTGGTGTTGGGAAAACTGGGCAGCGACATGTAAAAGAATGAATTTGGACCTGTGTCTAACACCATGCACAAAAATCAGATCAAAATGGATTAAAGATCTCAATATCAGGCTTGAATCCATAAAGTACATTGAAGAAAATATAGGAAAAACCCTCCATGACATTGAAGCTAAAGGCATCTTCAAGATGAAACATCACTAACAAAGCAACTAGAAGAAAAGATAAACATATGGGACTACATGAAACTAAAAAGCTTCTGCACCTCAAAAGAAACAGTGACTAAGATACAAAAGCAGTCCACAGAATGGGAAAGAATATTCACCCAATACCCATCTGATAAGGGGTTAATATCCAGGATATATCAGGCACAGGTAGAACTTTACAAGAAGAAAACAAACAACCCCATCAAAAAAATGGGGACAAGAAATGAACAGAAACTTCAGCAAGGAAGAAATTCGAATGGCCAAAAAACATATGAAAAAATGCTCATCATCACTAATCATCAGAGAGATGCAAATCAAAACAACAATGAGATACCACTTTACACCACAGAGACTGGCACACATTCAAAAGAACAAGAACAACAAGTGCTGGCGTGGGTGTGGGGAAAAGGGGACACTCATCCATTGTTGGTGGGAATGCCGGCTGGTACAGCCTTTCTGGAAAACAATATGGACTTTCCTCCAAAGACTAGAAATTGAACTCCCATTTGACCCAGCGATACCACTCCTGGGAATCTACTCTGGGAAACCAAAAATACGCAGCGGAAACACCATCCCTACTTTTATGTTCATAGCAGCATTATTCACAATAGCCAGAATCTGGAAGCAACCAGAGTGCCCGAAAATCGATGACTGGATAAAAAGCTTTGGTACATCTACACAATGGAATACTATGCAGCTGTTAGGAAAAATGAAGTTATAAAATTTGCCTACAAATGGATGGACATGGAGAAGATTATGTTGAGCAAAATTAGCCAGAAGGAGAGAGACAGATACAGAATGACTGCATTTATCTGCATAACATAAATATATAGGTACATATTATGATACCAATATCCAAGATCAAGTGAAACATATATCAGGAGGTCCTGTCAAAGGTGGAAATTATCACAAACGTGTGGGATTCAGAGGCTAGGTAAGACAGAAATGGAACAGTGTGCTGACAATTGTTGAGGGTACTAATGCCAACCTAGAACTGAGCATTAAATAGAGGCAAAAAGATACACATGACAACCCTTTAATGTATGTTCTGTAATTCATAGTCTGGAGGGGAAGGAAAAGAGAAAGAGAGAGAAATGGAAAGAAATCAAGAACCTGCCATGGAGCAGGGCTGGGGAGGGGGAGGGAACCGGGGGCGTTGGTGGTGGGAGATGGGCACTGGTGGCGGGATGGGTGCTGCAACACTGTATGACCAAAACCCAAATATGAACTTTTTTAATTGTATATCTTTGTAATTTTAAAAATAAAAAAAATTAAAAAAAAAAATAAATACACACTATCTTTATAATATAAAAAAAGGAAGATTCTTATTGAAAGTCGATTCTCTTTATAATGTAGTTTTATGTTCTCTTCATTCATTAGCATGAAATAGTTTGTTCCTTTGGAGACCACACCCAGCAATGCCCAGGGGCTTCTGACTCCTTGTTCTGGTGTCTCTTCTGATGGTACTCAGGGGACCATGCGCTGATGGGGATACACCTGGCTTCATACATGCAAAGCATGAGCTCCAGTCCCAGGGGTACCATCTTGGATGTGACAACTGAGCCACAAGGTACTGATTTACTAATCATTCAACTTCCTTTTTATTGGATTTCTGTCTCCTTTGGACATATTGATCTCTCCTAAAAGTCCTGATTCTCCTTCCACTTCCGTAACCAGCCTTTATTCTTCCTCACAGAATTGTTCGCCTAAAACACATTACAGGCCCTTGTTTCCCACAGGTCCTCACTGACATTAAGTCTCTGACGCTTTTGTTTCAAATATTGTGAAATGGGGGGGGGGCAGGCAGTAACAAATTCAAAATACAAATATACAAACTGTGTTCCAATATTTGTCTTTAGTAAGTGGCTACTTTTTTTTTTTTTTTTTTTACCAAAAACTATCCTGCAGTTTAATGTTGTCTTGTTCAGATGATTATGGGACTTACTGATTCTCTAAAACTTTTGCTAGAATGGGACATGAGTGTTCAATCAATGATGAGACATAAGTCTCAAGTTAAATAATAAATGTGTTATGTCTTATTCCTGACCATTGATATTACTTGAATATATTCTTTCTGTTTATATCCCAAGAGTCCACATTCAAGAATCAGAGAAGAGGGGCCAGGGAGATAGCTGAGGGCTTAAGGGCACATTTTTTTTTTGTTTTTTTTTAAATTTATTTATTTATGTATTTTGCTCCCCCAAAAAAAAAAATTTTATTACACCACTTTTAGACATACAATTGCAAGATGCTTATGTAAAGCTTTGGTTCCACAGTGTTCCAACACCCATCCCCCAACCCGAACCCATCTCCCATCACCAATGTCCCCACCTCCATTCCCCCTCCCACACCTCAACTACTTGGCAGGTTCTGTATGTCTTTTTTTCTCCTCTCTATCTCTCCCTCCCACCCAACTTTCCTACACATCGTAGAATGCAGTACATTAAAGGACATAACTGTTTCCACTAGTTTGATGGACCATGCGGCCGCAAGCGACCGCTCGTCTTAGGGGCCTCATGGTCAGCATCTGGACAGCGAAGGTTTTGCTCTGTTAATCTGGTCTTGAGGTAGCATCCCAGCGTCCAGACAGCAAAGGTGGCGGCTAGTGTGGTGGGCGAGTCTCATCCGGCTGTTTCCGGGACCCCCCCAGGTGATGGGCCCACCCCAAAACCCATCTGTCCTCCTGGGAGCCCCATGGTCAGCTAAGCCTGGGGAGAGCCGAGCTCCAGCTTCCCCAGGGCGTTTGAGACTGCATGCTATGGGTGGTAGCCCCAGGGCAGCTCCTGGGCGGGGCCACCAGGCTCAACAAAATGGAGGGGGAAAGGGCCAACCCCTGACTCCATTTGGACGAATTCCCAGTGATTCCCGCTTCTGGGAGCTGAAGAGCACATGTTTTGCATGTACTAGGCCCTGAGTTCAATGCCCAGTTTCTTGTATCTTCTGAATATGACCATGTATGGCCCTGGCAGCCCCAGCACCACTTAATCGTGGCACATGCAAGGATCTAATATTAAACTCTATGCCTCTGTGAGTCAAGTATCGCCCAGGAGTAATGCCCAGACCCACTTTGCCTTGCTTGGAAGAACCTCCTCCTACTAAAAAGAATCACAGACATTGGGAAAATGCTATCTCTAGCTAGACTGTTCAAGCTGACGGTCATGGCACTTCTTATTGGTACTGTTTACTTACCTGCAGTACATATATATTTTTGCAAGACGTTTTTAATAACTAACTTTTTGAGGAATAATTAAGTGTTCTTATTTTGCCTATAATTCAATACATTTTTAGAAAAATAGACACCATATATACATTACCACAAGTAAAATACAATTTCCATGGTCCACAAACTGAGCCCATATCCCTTTGCATTCATTTCCTCTGTCCTAAGACACATAGGAACCATTCATTTATTTTAGATTAGTGACTAGATTTACTTTGTCGATTCTAGAACATACCATAATACCATAAGCATGTGAACAGCTTCTTCTGCTCAGCATGTGTTTGAAATTCATTGATGCTCTTGAATCAAAAACAAGATTTTCATTATTAACAAGTAATCCATTGAGTGGACATACTAAACCTTGTAACCCATTAATCTAGGAAGGACATTTAGATATCGTTAGCTTTTAGCTACTAAAAAATAAAGCTGCTTATAAAAATTATGTACAAGTTTTTTTTTTTTTTTGTTTTTTGGATCACATCCGGCGACGCTCAGGGGGTTACTCCTGGCTCTGCACTCGGGAATTACTCCTGGTGGTGCTCGGGGAGACCATATGGGATGCCGGAGATCAAACCCGGGCCAGCACAGGCCAGCCGCCGTGCAAGGCAAACGCCATACCTGCTGGGATATCGCTCCGGCCCTGTACAAGTATTTTTGTGGTGCAGAAGCTTTTCATTTCTCTTAAATAAATACACAGAGTCAATCATCATAAACATGAATTTTTTTTTTTACTACATAGAAATACCAGAGTAGTGACTGGTGAGATGTCACAAGGGCTAAAGCATTTGGCTTGCATTCAACTGATCCTGGTTGATATGGTTCCGCCAGAGCCACCATGAATGACACCTGAGCAAAGAAAGGAGGACAGAGGGAAGGAGGAAGAGAGGGAGGGAAGGGGAGAGAGGAAGGGGAAAAAATTATTGTGCTTCTATGTTGATCATATACTTTAACTTAGAGCTTGTCTGGTGATTCTAATTTACATTCTGAAATTTTTTCTGTTGTTGAACTTTATTATTTTTATGTAATTAAACATTTATGGAAGGTAATATCTTCATCTTATTAGCAGTAGTAGACCCAAGTTATTTTAGTTCATAAACCTAGGGACTGTGGCATGACACTCAAGGATTCAAATATTTTGGGTGGCAATAATGAGGCCCTGTCATTTTTAATGACAACCTACAGTGCTATAATAATCTGTTTCCTTACAGAATGTTTTAGAAGATTTTTGAAGGTTACTAAAAATCAGTTGTAAAAAATCTTTTTTTAGTTGTTATAAAAATCTTGTTAGCCAAGGAGAAATTTAATGGTAGAATTGTAACTGCCGGAATGTTGCAGCTGACAACGTCAAGTGGTTACATCATAGAGCTGTTTTTGGATTTTAAGGATCTTATTTGTAAGGGTATAATTTTTACTGTGAAGGGTATAGAATGTTTGAGGAAATAATTGAACTTGAACTCTCTGAATAAGGATTGTAATATTTAGTGAGTCTTGATATTTTTCCTCTCTTTGTTTTCTAATATTATTGGTTGGCATTTTTATCTTTCAAGCATTTGAGGACATTTTGGAACTCTAACTTGTGTTTCAAATTTGTCAGGGGAACTCGATGTTCTAAAAGGATCACTCTGGCAATGATCTGATATTACTCAGGATGCTTGGGTTTTTCCACTGGAATTGGTTGGAAGGACCTTATGTTCTTTCATTTGGGGGATGTAGAAAAAACTTTGTGTGTCAACTGCATATCCCTCAGGGTTATCAGATGTGTCTTCATAATCCTTGAGCTATTGTGCAGTTCTCTTTAAGTTATAAGTAACAAATAGATCATGTGGCTCTATACCATACAGTAATGGTTTTAAGTAACTCACAAATTAGAAAAAACAATTTTTCATATTTTTTCTGATTTTATTATAATACATGAGTAAAGCAAATTCTTTAACATGCAATTTTTACATTTGTATATATTTTTTATATCTGTAATTTTTTTTTCTTAAAATACTTTTTAGTGAAGGCCTGACAATTTGCATACAAGAACCCCTATGGGACTAAATTATACCGAAATTTAGTATATGAAATATAGTTCAGGGTCTGAACTATAGTTCAGAAAAGAATAGTTCAGGGTCTTTCATTGAAAGATAGTTCAGCATTCAGGGTCTTTGGAAGCATAAAGACCAAAGCATGTCTGAGTAAACCAAAATCTTGATCAAAGGGTCCTCTGTGTGTGTGTGTGTGTGGGGAGAGAGAGAGAGAGAGAGAGAGAGAGAGAGAGAGAGAGAGAGAGAGAAAGAGATGGATGTTTTATTTTGACTCCCCAAATAGTTCTCAGGAACCCAAGGGTTATGCAAGGATCCAGCAGTGCTAGGGATCATCAGGATCACCTTGATAGCAGTAGGTAGCAGAAACTGAACCCAGGGCTCCCTCATGTAAGCATGTGTTCCAGTCAGACAAAGGGTCTTTGCATGGATAACAGTGAAAGATGGTGTAAGACTAGAGAAGATGTCAGTGAGAAGGGAGATCAATAGTAAACCATTTGTAATTTCTTTGTAACACACACCACTTTCATATTTTTTACAAGAAATGGAAGAACCAAACACTGTATTTTCAGCAGCCTGTATCGCAAATCTATTGATTTAGAAAGCACCAGTAGGGAACAGAGAAGTAATCACAGCCTCTCCAAAACTCTTCAGAATGTTGGTTTGAATATTCTGTACCCAAGTGAGAATCCTTTGGACTCTGTAACAGGATACTCTCCTGCTAGGCTTTGTTCTCACCAAATAGCAAACAGATCAGGGGTGTAACAAGATCATTGTACAAACCCAAGGTCTGCCATGATGCTAACAGAAGCTGAGAGTTGTTGTTTAACAATGATATGGAGTTGTATTATTGCTTTTAGTGATCAAAAGTTAGTTCTTACTGTAGAATTCAACTGCATATTAATATTGGTGTGTCCTAACAACATTTTGCATTAAGAGAAGTTTAGTCTGCAGCCTGCCAAGTTTTGTACAGAAATAATTCAAGAAGCTGTCCTAGATTCACACCAAATCAGAAGTTGTTCTGAAGCAATGACTGTATTCTGTTGAAAGGCAGTGAATCATAACAATAACATACACTTGAGCAGCCCCTCACTTCCATTATTGCATTAGAGAGACACAGGTCTTGGGAGAAAGAGAACCTATAGAGTGACATCATAGAACAAGGTTTACTTTTTTTGGTGTCACTTGTTATGTAAATTTGGAGCTGTCACTTACCTTTGGTGAACCTCAGAATCTTTATTTCTGTAAAATAGAATTAGTAATAATCCCAGATATTCAGGCTGTGGAGAATAACGACAACAAAAAAAAAACAAAACAAACATTTTCAAATTTATGGGGTTGATTCATAGAGGCCATAGAATAATGCAATAATTACTAAAATCAGATTAAAAATATACATGTTTTCTGATACAGAAAGGTGATCAGTTACAAAACCATATGTTGAAATATGATGGCACTGCAAATATAGAGGAATTAGTAAAAGCTTATCACCAAAAATTAGTCATGTCTGTCTTTAGATAAGGGAATAGTAAGTGACCTCTCCATATTTTTCAATATTTTGAATTTAATAAAAAAAAATATTCTGTTGTTGATATGTTTCTTTTTATAATCAAATAAAGATTTCTATCTTGATTAAAAATAAAGTGGATATTTGTGATTCTCGATGGGGAGCAAATTATTTATAATCTTCGCTATACTCCATGTATCTGACACAATGAAAGGAATGTTATCTGGATATAAATTATATCCTGTTGTTCTGTAAAGAGAATAACAATGGAAGGAAAGAGGTCAACTTCAAAGGGAGAAAAACTAAACTCTGAGGCCAGCAAAGGATGACAATGGGACATTCCAAATGTGCAGCTTCCTACCTTCTGCAGTCCAGAATGGACCATGGGAAAGGTCCCTCCCTAATTCAGTTAGCCTCAAATTAAGGGTCTCTTGTACAAAAACGTAGAACAAGAAGAACGTTGAAGACACAGCCCTTTTCTATAGCTACCTGAAGAACATTAAAAGTCATGCTGCAGGACATGAAGAAGAAAGACGACACCAGGAAAGCTGTCCAGACCACTGTAATTACATGTTCTTAGAATGCTGAATGTGGAGCTAAATAGGCCACAGTTCAGTAGTAGTGCTCCATTTTTAATGTAATATTTGACTGCTTCATATTATGATGCTTTTAATTATTTATACTGCTTGGGGTGAGTGATAAAGAGGAGGAGAAGTTTATTATCATATAGATTTGTCTCTGATATTCTCTCTTAATACACACAATATCCACCCTAATTATAATAGTCAGATGTCCAATCTGGTCAATGGGATTTTGCTTGGCTGATTGGTCATAATGGCCGCATGAGGCTGGTCTATGGAGTGAGGCAATAGCCAATGTGTGAAGCACAGCACTTAATATGACTGGTAAGGAATTCCAATGCCTTCCTAGACGCTTATAAATTCCACTAGTCTAAATAAGACTGTTTAACCGGAGGTTACTGGCTTGTATGATACATTGCCTAGAGTTTCCACCAACCCAAAGCTGCCTGTGGCTTTTGCCAGGCAGACTGAGGAAACTGTATAGTGCTAAAGGACATCTGGACAGAATAAGATGATCAGCTCAGATGATATGAAAACACACTCTGTATCTGAGCTTTGCCCTTGTCACACAACTATACCTTTTAGTGTTAGGTAGAATGTGAGTTATCTCTTCTTGAAATCTACCTAAAACCATCTGAATTGGTATATTAAAAGTGATAGCCATTAAGAAATTTGATGTCAAAGTCCAGAGCTCATAGGAAAGGTCAGATTGAAAATATATACAAATAGAGTGATCTACTTCACTTAACTTACATTAGCTTTGCTATATGAGCTGGCAAAAACAAAAACAAAACATTTCTCTTATAGAATAGCCCTAAATGCAAGCCAACAAATTCATCTGGTGTTCTGCTAAAGAAACAACCTTCTGCTCCAATGCCAGGAGAAACCTGGTTGTGCAGTGTTTCTTGATTGATGGTATATATATATTCAAAATCATGTAGACAGCATTTTAGTGGAAATTGTTTTCAAAGGTAATTTTAGCTCTACTCAATTTTTTCCCTTTCACAATTGAGTTTGGTTTTTAGCTTCAAAGAAAAAAATCCATTCCCAGGATTTGAGTGTCAGTGATATGGAGGTAGCAGTACAGTGGTGATTACAGAAGACAGTTCCAGGCAGAGCACAGGGAGAAAAAAAGAAGCTATCTGAGGGTAAAACTTTAGAGATCATTAATATTTAAGAAATATGCAGCCCGGGGCCAGAAAGATAGTAGAGAAGGCAAGGCGTTTGCCTTGTTTGTGGCCCACCTGTGTTTATTATCTGGCCTGCATATGGTCTCCTCCTAACTCAGAGTGCCCAAGAATGAAGCTTGAGAAGAGAGAAGGAGTAGGGACAGGAGTCATAGTACAGCAGGTGTGGCATTTGCCTACAGGATTTGATCCCTGCCATTCCATATGGTTCCCTGAGCAGTCAGGAGTAACACCTAAGGCAGAGCCTGGAGTAACGCCTGAGCATAGCTGAGTGTGACCCAAAAATCAAAACCAAAACCAACAAACAAAAAAACAGAGACAGAAATAGATCCTGAGCCATGTCAGGAGTGGACCAAAAAACCAAGAAGCAAACAAACAAACAAACAAAAAAAATAGCCATCCTAGCCCACAGAACTCCAGTAAAATTAAGGGAGAGGCCCATAGGATGCAAGTATAACAGAGAGATGTTAAAAGTATCAAAAAGAACAAATAAATAAAGTGACATTGAAAAGTGAACATTCATTCAGCAATGAAGAAGACTGATGTGGTAGTGGTGTCAGTTTCTGATGTACGGGATATTACAAAAAATTAGTAAGTGAGGGGTCATAAAGCTGGTGTGAGCAAGGCCCTGGGTTCAGCTCTCCAGTACCCAATGCCTGCCCCTGCCCAGCACACCACCTGGAATCACTATGGTAGCTTCAGGACACTGCCGGGAGTGGGGCTCAAGAGATAGTACAGCAGATTGGTCTCTCCTTGCACCACGGCCAACACAGTTTCAATCCCCAGCATCCCATATGGTCCCTGAAGCACCATCAGGAGTAGCCCCCTGAGCATCACTTCCCCCTTCTTCGCACTCCCAAAAATCACTACCGGTGGTGGCTCACTCCAATTTTAATTAAAGTATGGAGAAAAACATGAAGGGATAGCAAGAAGTGTCAGCCTCAAGCTTTTTTCATGAAAGGAGATAGTCCAGCACAGAGCACAGCTTCAGAGCCATGGGCTGACTTTCGCTAGCACTTTTTAAGAGGGTGTGACTTCATCCCATCTATAATATAAGAGCTCAAAGAAGAGATCAGAGGCCCAGAAGAGAAAGAAAGGATTGAGTCCCAAGTACTGTTCTGCATGAGACCCAGAGAAAGTGGGACTGGCAAGAGAGCAGACACACACCTTTGTCTTTTGTAGGAAAGTGCCACAAAGAAGGTGCAGGCAGGAGAAGTGGCTCTCACCAAAAAGTGGGTTCTCGAAGTGACTCACAACTTGTGTTGCTGGTCACGTGGGTGAAGCAGTGAGCAAAGAAGCTAACCTTAAGAAGAGAGCGCTCAGTTTCTGCTCAGCTTACCACAGTCACTCGAGAAATGTCTGGGTCAGGTTAGGGCCTGTACAATCAGCTACAAGCACCTTCATGCACAGATCAATGTCTCGGGAGTTGCACCAGGCAGCTGTGAAGCTGGAATCTGCTTGATGCAACATGGAACTGGTCCCAGCACCTGAATTCTTAGGGAGTTACAGACTCAGGCTGAAGCAAGAAATTACTCTGCAAGCAAAGGAAAATCAGGTTTTCCAGAATCATTGCCTTTCCTTGAAGAATTTTCAGGAGGAAGTAAATAGATCTGAAGATATGTAAGTATATGTAAAGAAGAGGGAAAGGAAGAGAGAGGTGAGAGAGTGATTGCAAAAGAGATCAAAGAGAACATGAGAGAGGGAGACAAAAGAGAGGAGAAATAGAGAGAGGCAAGAGAGAAAGGGGGAAAAGTTGGAGAGAGGGGAAAGAGAGGCAGAGAGAAATCAAATTATCCAGAATTGACATTTTGGCTCTAGTTGACTATCAATGAGGAAAAGAATTGATCTAAGGAAGTAGAAACATAAAGGAGATGTGAATTTCAAATAGGAAGATCTATCTGTCAGGGTTCTGTAAAGAAACATAACCAATGGAATACGAAGATGTACAGGAAGAGATTTATTATTAGTCTGAGGGTTTTGCTTTTTTTCTTTTCTGCAAGGAAAGGTAGTTAAAGGAGATCCTGGCAATGAGTGTTTTAGAAAGTAATAAAGCCAAGATGTGGTTTAAAATGTTGCCTTGTAAGTTGCCCTGAAATAGCCCAAAGGTATGAAGACCAAGTCTTTTGAGACATTGGGCCAACACTGAGAGAAGGTGGATCATTCAGAAAAGGAGATGCTTAAGAGAAACAAGACTGGAAAAGAATAGGGAAGGTCATCAAAATTCTCAGTTCTCCTGTGACAACATCCTGGTTGGTTAACTTTCATGTGTGACAAGCAGAGATGATCAGGAGAGTAAGTATATATAACTCCTCCAAAATGTTACTCACAAAAACACCGGTGCTGGTGTAGATGTGGGGAGGAAGGGACTCTCATCTATTGTTGGTGGGAATGTCAACTGGTACAGTCTTTTGGAAAACAATATGGACATTCTTCCAAAACCTAGAAATTGAGCTCCCATTTCTAGTGGGAGCTCAATTCCCAGCCATACCACTCCTGGGAATATACCCTGAGAAGCCAAAAACACACAGCAGAAACACTATTTGCACTTTTATGTTCATGGCAGCACTATTCACAATAGCCAGAATCTGAAAATAACCAGAGAAGCTGAGAACAGGCGACTGGATAAACTTTGGTACATCTACACAATGGGATACTATGCAGCTGTTAGGAAAAGCGAGTTATGAAATTTACCTATAAATAAATGGACATGGAGAGGTTCATGCTGAGTGAAATTAGCCAGAAGGAAAAGGACAGATTTAGAATTACATCATTAATTTGTGGGATATAAAAGATGTGTGTGTGGGGGGGGGTATGATACCAATATCCAAGGCCAGGCAAAAACATGGATCAGGAGGTCTTGTCAATATGTGGAATCAACCACAAGTGTGTGGGAGTCAAAGGTTAGGCAAGACAGAGAAGGGAATATTGTGGTTATAATCATTGGAAATGATAATACCAGACTAGAACTGAGCATTGAATATAGGCAAAGGAATATACATGATAACCTCTAAATGTATGTATTGCAACCCACAATGTGTAAGAGAAGGAAGAGAGAGAGAGAGAGAGAGAGAGAGAGAGAGAGAGAGAGAGAGTAAAGAGTCTGCCACGGAGGCAGGCTGGGGGAGAGGGGAGGGAACTGGGGACATTAGTGGTGGGAAATGAGCACTGGTGGAGGGGATGGGTACTGGAACACTGTATGACTGAAACCCAAACATGAACATCTTTGTAATTGTATATCTAACGGTGGTATAATAAAATATTTTTTAAAAAGTTCTCTCTATCCCTGGAAAAGCATAAATTACCCTCAAATTGTTATATATTCTCTGCTTTCTGCATTGTGGAGAAGCTGGCTTCTCTCTGAAGATGATACTCTCTCTCTCTCTCTCTCTCTCTCTCTCACACATACACACTCTCCCTCATATTTCCCTAAATAAAACTATTTTACAACTAATTCTGCACCTTGGAGAGATTGGCCTTCATCTCAATCTGAGATATGACAGTCAGGTTTTTCTCCTGTGAAGAAGCCTGATCTTTCTTGAATACAAGCCTCTCTCTCTCTCTCTCTCTCTCTCTCTCTCTCTCTCTCTCTCTCTCTCTCTCTCAGGCAGAAGAGAGGAATTGCTCTTTGCAGGGAAAATGAAACTCAGTGCTGACCTTCTCCCAGGTTTCCACACCATGCAGGGGTCTATCAGACTTTCCCCAGTTCTAACTGGGGAAAGTGCCAATGAGTTAAGTAGGAATGCAGTAGGAAACACCCTTCCTTCAAGAGTGTTTCCCCATTGTGGCCAACATATCCCACCTATTCCACTTACATACATGATTATGGGGGGCAATGAAGTCCCATAATTTGCTGACTGAAAGATTGAGGCATGAGAAAGTCAGTAGCTGAGTTCTAGTCAAAAATCCAAAGCCCGGGCTAAGGAAGATAGCACTGGAAGTCAGGTGCTTGTCTTGCACATGGCTGACCCAGGATCCATCCCAAACACCACGCATGATCCCCAGAGTACCACCAGGAGGGATTCCTGAACACAGAGTCAGGAGCAAATCCTGAGTAAAGCTGAAAACAAAACAAAAACAATGAAAAGATTTACAACAATGTTACAAGTCCAAGAGCCTATGAATAGGGCAGGTTGGTGGGTGGTTGATGGCCAAGAAGGTGATGGATGCCCCAGATTTAATGCAAAAATACACTGAAAAAATAAAGATAAATAAGTCTACCGTTGTTTTATTTGAGCCTTCAGTGAATTTGGAAAATGCAGTCAAGAGCTTCACCTACGGATTCAAATGCTAATCTCTTCCAAGGTACACCCTCAGGGACAGTTTCATCAGCTAGCTGAGAGTCTCTTGACCAGATTGGCACATAATATTAACTATAATGATAGGTCTATTGGCTCTTTCTATGGTAAATGGAGACTGCCAAGCCATTTTTTATTCTTTTCACCTATTTTTTTAAAAACATGAGCCTGTTCCCCTCCCCCATCCTGTAAGGCCACTCAGTTTGTTTGTTTTTTCACCAATTCTTTAAAAAAATAATATACCATATATCAGTGGCTGGCCCAGGTTTGGGTTCAGTGTTGGGTTCAGAGAATACATTGACAAGATAAGCTCTGCTCCTCCCATAAAGTAATTTTTTTATTCTGCAAAAATCCCAGGTAAATATGAAAAAACTTGAGCCTGAGCATTTTTTGACACTTGTGGATCTAGTTGTCGGAGAAAAGTTAAAGGTTAAATCAACCAAAGCTTTCCCAAGAAAAATGACAGGCACAGAAAGTGGCAGGTCCTGATATTGATAATGTTAGATAAGAATTGCTAACCCCTAGAAAAGACACCGATAGAGCTGTTTACTAAAGAGTAGAACAGGGGTTTACTGTACTGTTAGGGGTTATTTACATTACAACAAGCCATAGACTCTATTGATATGGAAATTAGTTAGGAATGCTTTAATAGCAAACAACCACAGAGCTGCATAATGTTTTTCTAAACATAATACCTAAAAAACCACATGAAAGTTAAATTTAAATGTCATATGCATGCAAGATGGAAAATTTCCTAGATGCTTTAAAAACACTATTATGGACTGCTATTCTGAGTACCAAATGATAAGGGCATTGAAAAGAACTCAGAAAGAGTTACAGGTAGATAATATATGGCTTATATGTAAATGACATGTAATACCATTATTCCTGCCCCTCAAAGTGTTGCAAGTGTGGCTGTGGTGCCCAGCTGCATCAGCAGGTGGCAGACAGGAGACAGGCTTGTCTACACCCCCCAAGGCTCTGCACCCTGGGCCCTGGATGGTTGATGGTCTGACAGAAAAAGACTGTGCCCTCTGGGATGAACCCAGAGCCATGGCAGAGCTTGGCAAGCTACCCATGGTGTATTCGATATGCCAAAAACAGTGACAATAATGGACCTCATTCCCAATGAATGGAGATATTACTGGTGCCCGCTAGAGCAAATTGATGAACAACGGGAAGACAAGTGATACAAGTGATACCATTATTCCTCCAACACATGGCAAGCATGACCCTCAAAACAGTATTTTCAATTATAATCAGCTCATTTCAGAAACCCTCAATCACTTTAGATACACTTTTGAAAGTTTCTCCTACATTCCCCCAACCTACACATTCGATCAATACATTAATAATTTTCTAAAAAAGCCAGTAGTATCCAGAAAAGAAGATATGAACTGTTCATTTGTCGTAAATAAAACTTTCTGTCAAAAGTAAGAAAATAAGATAAAAATTAAAAACAGAAAATTCTTAAAAGCTTTAAAAAATAGATTATCATTCGTTCTGTGAAAGAAGGAAGAAGCTAAAAAAAAATCACAGTACACCCATATCCCTAGAACACAAAAATGCTCAAGCCTCAAATCCTGGTACCAACAGTGCTCTTTAGCCTTCTCAGCGTATCCTCGCATCCTAAGGCTTCATAAGCTTCAGGGCCTAGTACAGCCTTTGGGAGGTTTGTCACCTCAGGTTTCACTGTGGATAAGGCTCAGTGAGCAAATACAGGCTGAATCACAAGCTGACCTTCCCTGAGGAGCAGGGATTTGTTTTAGGATGGGTTTAGGGATTTCAATCCTGTGTTTGCTTCTCCAGCCTCTGTGAGATGGTGTGAGACACCTCCTGCGGCTGCTCTGTGTTTCACTGCTACTGTGACATAAAGAACATATCCACATATCCGTTCCAGAAAAGGTTTGTTAATAGTTAGAAAAGGAAATATCCTTCTGTCTCAGATTAATAAAATCAGAGACATGATCCCATCGGAAACGTAGTTGGGAAAAGTGTAAAAGTGATAGATAGCCACTGGGGCTGGAGAGAGTATAATGGTTAGGGCACTTGACTTGTGTGTAGCCCACCCTGGTTCTATCTCAGTGTGGCTTATGGTTCCTTGAGTATCCCCAGTAGTGACCCCTGGGCACAGAGCCAGAAGTTAAGTCATGATCACAGTTGTGTGTGGTCCCAGACCCTCTCCCCATACCTGTCCTGACAAAACTTATAATAAATACTTAGTCATTCAACAACTACTTATTCAGTAACTAAGTCCAAACCAATTTGAGCAAAGCAATATAAAGATAAACTTCTTGGTCACAAGCAATAGAAGCTGACTGGCTAATTTTAGCAGGATAGCAGGAATTTATTGGCAGACTGTCAAATAGCTCCTAGAATCAACAGGAAAAATGAAGAACCAGGCTTAAAAAAAAAACAGACTATAACCACCGGCAGTAAGACAGCAAGAAGCATGGCAAGATTATACCCAGATTTGATTGGGATACCTCTGCTGACCCCCACCAAAAATAAACATTAGGAGACCCCATGCTTGAATTCCTAGTTTCTGAAACACATTTGGATTGCCCTTACCCAGGTAAATTATTCATTTCAGTGTCAAATTCCAAATCTGATTAGTCAAACCCAGGTATAATGCTCATGCTCTCACGACTGACTTGGAGATGAGGGAGTACCTTATTTTGACGTTCAGAAAGATTAGGAATCTAATATCAACCCAGACACTCTACAATGGAAAATTTCCCTCCAAGTAGAAAGAGACTTAGATGTCCACAAAGAAATAACGTTTCCTTCATCCCACAGCTTTAAGCATTCACACTTTCCCTGTTCTTATTCCCAAAAAACTGCTCTAGAAAACCCTGTGGCAACCTGTCACTATTACATATTTTGTTTTACAAAATCTCTCCCATCCCACCCATTGCAGATTTCTCTTACATGCAGCTCATTAACATTTACCTAGGACTGGAAGATATTAGAGTGGGCAGGTTGCTAGCCTTGCCCACAGCTGACCTGGGATCAATACCCAGTACCCCATTTGGTCCCCCAAGCACCTGCAGGAATGATTCTTCAGTACAGAGCCAGGAGTAAGCCCGAGCATAGCTGGATGTGACCCCAAAACAAATCAAACAGATAAAAATTTATTTACTTAGCAGAGAAATACTGCCCATATAAAACTGAAGGCATCTGATCTGGGGACGTTGGTGGTGGGAAATGTGCACTGGTGGAGGGATGGGAGCTGTAACATTGTATGACTGAAACCCAATCATGAACAACTTTGTTAATGTCTATCTTACGATATTATAATAAAAAAGTAAAGCATTTAGTCAAAATAAAAAATAATTTAAAAAAACCCTGAAGGCATCTAGAGCCCAAGAGTAAGTGGTAAGACACTTGCCTTGCATACAACCAGCACTGGTTCTATCCCTGGTCCTACATAATGTTCCTTGAGCAACACCAGGAGCAATTCCTGAGCACAGGACCAGGAGTAAGGTCTGAGCATGCTCGTAAGGTCTAAAAAAAAACACCAAACAAAAGAGATTGTAAGCATCTATATAAAGTCTGGATAAGTATAGAAGCATACCAAATAATCTTCTATATTATGCCCTTTCTTCCTTCCAGAATACACAACATTCTTATTTTTCCATGATATCAAAATCAGTTATTTCAGAAAAGACTGTAATCTCCTTTTGACCCACTTACCCAGGTGGGAAGAGACCAAAACTGCTAGTGGAATTATCCATTTCTTATCCCTATAGAACTGCTGTTATGTCCTCTTGTGCAAGTTTTTTTCATCTTCTAAAAACAATTTAGAAGTTTATTCAGTTTAAAGTAAGCTGAATAAACTTCAGTTTATTGAATTTTAATATTATATGAGTGGCATTAAATGTACTTGTGAGAATCTTTGTCTTTTCAGCAAAGGAAAAGTCAATTTAATGGCATAGGTTTTGTGGGATTTAGATAGCAGAACATTCTAAAGGAAAATACGGAAGACCTCAGTTATGTATCTTATATTAAGAGACCTAGGGCATGAAAAAGAGAGGAAGGGATATTTCCCATATCAAGGAAGAAATGACTCCATCTTTATTTACTCTGAGAGTGAAAAGCTGAGATTTTTTTTTGCCTGTCCACAGTCCTTGCTTACGTAATTCACCTATTGGGGAGAAATGACTGTATATGACCCTAATTCTGACCATATTATTGAATCATGGCACAACCTTCTATGACTTTTTTTTCTGCCAGCTGGAATTGTAAGTGAAAATAGACTGTTCATTTCTCATAAGCAAAGTTATTATTTTTGGTGATAGAATATGCTACAAGACAAAGCAATTTTATATGCCCAACCAAATTACAGATTTACTTCTCTATAATGTGTGTTTCTCATTAGAAAATTACAACTTATAGGATATTTGGCCCACAGTGATGGTGCTTGCAGAATCATGGTGGACAAAGGCACAAAAGTAATACAGGTGTCTACTACAATGAAGAAATCAGTTTCCTCAATCGAGGTACAATGCAGTCATCTTGCCCAGGTGACTTACTGGGCCCCTTCCACCACTGTATCAGTTATGGAACCAGGTCAGGTCAACTGTGCTCATTAATTAGATTAGCCTTGGTGAGAGGAATCCTGTTGAACTAATTCATCTCTACTAATAAGGGATGATGCATCTAATCTAATCACAGGTGATTGGGGAAATAAATCCTTATCCTTAGGGTCTTGTTCACCTCTGCAGTATGGATCTTTGTTTATCATCTGAAGTACAAATAACATAACAATCTGATCCCAGGCCCAGAGACCGTCCATAAATCTCTATCAAATCCTGCTTATAAGCATACAGATCTCTGACCAAACAAAAAATCATGAATCAATGTCATGATTTTAATGCAGTCCATTTCTATACTTAAAATGAAGGGGGAAAATGCATTACTTGATACCTTATCATTGGAAGAATATTCTCTTCACTAGGATTTCTCTTTGCTGTACTTCATGTTCAATAATATTAACACTGAAGCAACTCTAGCTGGTACCAGTATATCATATAGATCCATTTGTAAACGGATAATTTACAAATAAAATAAAAAGATAAAATAGGTTTCTGTGTTTAACTCATCCATTAGCAAGTGCCTTTGAGTCCACTGGTAGACTGAGGCTGAGTGAGCAATATATGGACATCTCACCATGAAATTTTAAGTAACCTAATGAGTGAACTTGTTTGTGCCTTCATAAATGACTTCTGCAGTACTACTAGACTCTTCTAAAAGGTTCTTATTAAAGCACCATTCACAGCAGAGCGTGGCAAGCTACCCATGTCATATTTGATATGCCAAATACCAGTAACAATTATAGCCCTCTTTCCCATGACCTGATGGAATGGTTTGAGGCTCTTTATGTTCCTGGACCAAGCAGGTGCCCTTGGGCTCTACTTGCATGAGACAGGACATATGGAGATGTTACTGGTGCCCGCTCGAGCAAATCGATGATGAACGGGAAGACAGTGATACAGTGATTAAAGCACCATGATTTTAAAAAGTTCTTCCTAGTTGGGTTTTAGAATACTCTATTCCAGCACCTATCCCATCCCCAGTGTCTTGCTCCCCACACCAGTGTTCCCAGGCTCCTTCCCACCCGCCTCCCTTCACAGACTGTCACCTTGACATGCACGTTTTCAAGTTTGGTTGTTGAAGTTTAGATCTCCTGTTCTCAGTGTTATTGACCCTGCTTGTGTGGCTATCTAGCTCTATTGCTCCTTTACACCACCCATCTACCTGGATCCCCTTAGACCCCTCTCCCCATTCTTCTGTCTATCTCTTCTCCTCCCCTCAACTTCCTTTCTTCTTTATTACTAGACTCTATCTATCTATCTATCTATCTATCTATCTATCTATCTATCTATCTATCTATCTATCTATCTATCTATCTATCTATCTATCTATCTATCTATCTATCTATCCATCCATCCATCCATCCATCCATCCATCCATCCATCCATCCATCCATCCATCCATCCATCCATCCATCCATCCATCCATCCATCCATCCATCCATCCATCCATCCATCTATCTATCTATCCATCTATTCATCCATCCATCCATCCAACCATCCATCCATCGATCCATCTATCCATCCATCCATCCATCCATCCAACCATCCGTCCAGTCCATCCATCCATCCATCCATCCATCCATCCATCCATCCATCCATCCATCCATCCATCCATCCATCCATCCATCCATCCATCCACTATTTATCCATCTAGGTGAATGGATAAACCTTTCTGACAATAGGCAATTAAAATCCAGAGTCATCTTGTTTTCTAATAGTCAGACTCTCCATTCATAAGAGTTATTAGCAAGTTAAGAGTCATATCACAGAAGGAAAATACCAAATCACAGCACAGAACTGTGATTCAAGGACTAAAGGACTCTTCTGTGAATTTTCTCACACGTTCTTTACAGCTTTTCAATATGCCATCATCACGGGATATCTAGAGAGACTTCTCCTGCTCTGAGCTTCAACATAACCGCCAGCCTTTCAGGACGCGTGGTATACGGTTTACAAACACTGAGGCAGCATGCCAGAAGGGGCTATATATTGTCTCCTCAACCTGCAGAAACACCACTACTATTATGCCTATTTTCTCAAAGATAAAAGGTGCACGCTAGAGAAACTTTTACTTTATCATGATGTGGCAGATTGTATTTTCCAAGAACGCCACAAAATATCTCAGTTAACAGATGATTTTTGAAATGTACTGTGGACTCTCCTCCCACTGTGGGGGTCTTTGTTATTCTTTACTCCTGAAACTGAATTAGGGGGAAAGAAAAGTGTTTCTTTTTAAGGCAAGATAATAAAAGTCAATCTTTTCTACATGTGATCCATTGGGTAAACTCACTGGTGCATGCCTGAAAATTGAGTACTTGGATATCCTAATCCTGTTCTCTACCATGCTAAGCCACATCCAGTCCTTTAGAAACTCAGTCATTCAAACTATTCACCACATTAGATGAAACCAAATCACCCAGGCAGCTTAGGTATACTGCCCACAAACTAAAATCTGAAACTTTAAAATAGTTAAACAAGAACAGGAAATCTTTGTCACCTGGAATTAGGGAAATATTTTTTTAGCTGGAATACTAAAGGTAAAAGTGTGCTCTCCTCTCTGGAAATAAAAAAGAATTCATTCTATTAAAATTTAAAATGTCTGCTCTACCAAGGAGACTGCTAAAAAAAAATTTAGAGCAATACGTACAGATAGTTAGACAATAATTGAATAACACATATGTGGTAAAAGACTTTCATAAAATATATAAATAATCTCCATGATTTAAAAATAAAAAGCCTTAGAACTTAAGAAACCTTGCCCAGTGGGCTGCTAGGGAGCAAAGTATTTGAATTGACACTTCACCAAAGAAAGTAAGCAAATTACAAATTACTAATAAGTATGCAAGTATACATATATTAGGTCATTCCCTATGACCTAATATAATGGCTTGAGGCTCTTTATGTTCCTGGAGCAAGCGGATGCCCTTTGGGTTCTACTAGCATGAGACAGGACATATGGAGATATTACTGGTGTCCGCTCTAGCAAATAGATGATCAACAGGAAGATAGTGATAGTGATGCAAGTATATAAAACTAGAACATAATTTGACTTCTGATTCATTGATCACATATGTCATGTTTATATATATACATATATGTTATATATCATATATGTGTTATTATAATATATAATATATGTATGACTATAATAAAAAATCCAGGTCACTGTGGACAAGCTTTTTTCAGGTCCTTCAATCACTTCAGAGCCTGGCAGTTCCCAGACAACTATACTTCTCAGAAGAGCTAGTTCAAGTTGTTAGCTTTCTTGTCCTTTGGGCAGGGTAGGGGAGGGAGTGCTTAGCACAGCTGGAGGTGTTTAGGGGCTCCCCCTCAGTGCATGAGGTTCCATATTGTGCCAGGGATGGAACCAGGTCTCTGAACATAAAAGAAAGTCTCAGTCTTTTGAGTTATCTCTCTAACCCTTTCTTGAAGTTTTAAGTGTATCATTTTTCTTGACTTGTGGAAAATGAATAGACTCATAGAAAGTAGACTCATAGAAAATATCTGACTTGTATGTTCATGTTCCTCCCAATTGTCCAGAGCTTTCTGAGTTCTAAGCGGCCTTTTAGAATTTGCTTAAATTTCACTTCTTTTCTTCGTTTCTTCCGACTTGCCTTTCTCTCATATTCTAACAAAAGATGAAACCACTAATGTGTTTTATTTGTCCTCAGAAGGACTTAGTCACTTGTGGAGATTCACTTACAACAAGTTATCTTAGAATCTGTATTCTGATGTGCCCATAGTTTTGTACAGTTTTATTAAATTAGAAGTAATTTCTTCTTGTGTTTTTCTTAGACAAGTATCTATATGAACATATATGCATATTTCTATGAATTTGTGTGAATTTCTAATACATATACATGAAATAGAAGAAGTTAAGACAGAAAATGTAAGTGTCCATTTTAAGGTTTGGAGAATAATAATTATTTTGGAAATGCATGGTTTAGGGGCATACATGTATAAGAATGACACTTGTAATGAGCCATAATGTTACGTCTTTTCTTCTTGTGTAGGGTAAAGAGCTACCAGAGACGGTTGGGAGATACAGTAGAGCAAAGGTGCTTATCTTGCATATAGTTGGGCCCAGGTGAGTCCCCTACACTGCATATGGTTCATTGGTCATGACATATATGATCCCTGAAGCACAGAAGCATGAGTAACCCTTGAGCACTGCAGGGCGTCTGGCTCAAATTCCCTCCTCTCAAAAAAAATGAAATCTACCAAACCGGAATGAACTTTCACTACCTTTCTCCTGGGAAGATGACTCCAAGAGGGGTGTGTGGTAGGCAGGCAATGGGTCCTGCTTCAGTGCCCAGCACAGCTTAGTGTCCTGAGCAGAGTCAGGACTAGCCACGAAGTACTAAGCCAGGGCTAATTTTTTAAAATTTTTTTATTATACCACCGTGAAACACACAATTACAAAGGTATTCATAATTGGTTCTTGGTAATACAGTATTCCAGCACCCATCCCTCCACCAGTGCCCCATTTCCACCACCAATGTACCCCTCCCCCTCCCCCCCCAGGCCGCCTTAATAGCAGGTACCCCAGTTTCCTCTCTCTCTCTCTCTCTCTCTCTCTCTGTCTCTGCATCTCTCTCCCTCTTATTTTACACATTGTGGCTAACCCTGCAGATATTTAGAGTTTATCACTTAAGTTTCTTTGTGTATATTCAGTGGTGAGTTTTAATCTGCCACTACCATTTCCCATATTTAGTAAAACACTGGTATCTATATCCTATTAATGAATGCAGTCATTCTATATCTGTCCTTTTCCTTCTGACTAATTTCACTCAGCATGATAGACTCCATGTCCATCCATTTGCAGGTAAATTTCATAATTTCATCCTTTCTGACAGCCGCATAGTATTCCATAGTGTAGATGAACCACAGTTTCTTTAGCCAGTCCTCTGTTCTCGGGCATTTAGGTTGTTTCCAGATTCTAGCTATAGTGAATAGCGCAGAGATGAATAAAGAAGTACAGATAGTGTTTCTGCTATGTGTTTTTCGGTCTCTAGGGTATATTCCCAGGAGTGCTATTGCTGGATCAAATGGGAGCTCAATATTTAGCTTTCGGAGGAATGCCCATATTGATTTCCAAAAGGGCTGGACCAGTCGGCACTCCCACCAGCAGTGGATGAGAGTCCCTTTTCCCCACATCCACGCCAGCACCGGTTGTTCTTGCTGTTTTGGATGTGTGCCAGTCTCTGTGGGGTGAGATGGTACCTCATTCTTGTTTTGATTTGCATCTCCCTGATGATTAAAGATGAAGAGCACTTTTTCATATGCCTTTTGGCCATTCGAATTTCTTCTTTTTTGGAAGCTTCTGTTCATTTCTTCTCCCCATTTTTTGATGGGGTTGGCTGTTTTCTTCTTGTGGAGTGCTACCAGTGCCTGATATATCCTGGATATTAACCCCTTGTCAGATGGGTATTGGGTGAATATCCCTTCCCACTCTGTGGATTGTCTTTGTATCTTGGTCACCGTTTCTTTTGAGGTGCAGAAGCTTTTCAATTTTATATAACCCCATTTGTTTATCATTGCTTCCATTTGCTTGGTCAGTGGTGTGTCGTCTTTAAAGATACTTTTCGTTTCGATGTCATAGAGCGTTTCTCCTATGTTTTCTTCGATGTACCTTATAGATTCATGTCTGATATCGAGATCTAGAATCCATTTTAATCTGACTTTTGTGCATGGCGTTAGAAGGAGGTCTAAGTTCATTTTTTACACGTAGCTGCCCAGTTTTCCCAGCACCATTTGTTGAAGAGGCTTTCCTTGCTCCACTTAATATTTTTGCTCCTTTATCGAAGATTAAGTGGTTGTATATTTGTGAGTGCGTTTCAGGATACTCAGTTCTATTCCATAGGTCTACGGGTCTGTCTCTATACCAATTCCACACTGTCTTAATTACAATTGCTCTGTAGTAGAGCTTGAGGTTGGGGAAAGTGATACCTCCCATCTTCTTTTTCCCAAGGATTGCTTTAGCTATTCGTGGGGTTTTATTATTCCATACAAATTTCAGGAGTGTTTGTTCAATTTCTTTGAAGAACATCATGGGTATCTTTATAGGGACCGCACTGAATCTGTATAAAGCTCTAGGGAGTATTACCATTTTGATAATGTTAATCCTTCCAATCCATGAGCAGGGAATGTGTCTCCATTTCCTCAGGTCTTCTTTTATTTCCTGAAGTAACGTTTTGTAGTTTTCTTTGTAGAGATCCTTTACATTCTTTGTCAAACTGATTCCTAGGTATTTGATTTTCTGAGGTGCAATTGTGAATGGGATAGTTTCTTTAATGTCCCTTTCTTCTCTTTTGCTGTTTGCATATAGGAAGGCCATTGACTTTTGGGTATTGATTTTGTACCCTGCTACTCTACTATAAGAATGTATTATTTCTAGGAGCCTCTTGGTAGAGAGTTTTGGGTTTTCCAGGTATAATATCATGTCATCTGCAAATAGTGATAACTTGGCTTTTTCCCTTCCTATCTGGATGCCCTTAATGTCTTTTTCTTCCCTGATTGCTATGGCAAGTACTTCCAGTACTATATTGAATAGGAGTGGTGAGAGTGGGCAGCCTTGTCTTGTCCCTGATCTTAAGGGGAAGGCTTTCAGTTTTTCCCCATTGAGAATGATGCTCGCTGTGGGCTTGTAGTAGATGGCCTGGATTATCTTGAGGAAGGTTCCTTCAATCCCCATTTTACGGAGAGCTTTCATCATGAACGGGTGTTGAATCTTGTCAAATGCCTTCTCTGCATCTATTGATATGATCATATGGTTTTTATTTTTCTTTTTTGTTGATATGATGTATTATGTTGATTGACTTGCGGATGTTGAACCATCCTTGCATTCCCGGGATGAACACCACTTGTCATGGTGTACAATCTTTTTGATGACTCTTTGGATTCTATTTGCTAGTATTTTGTTGAAGATCTTAGCATCTGTATTCATCAGGGAGATTGAGTATTACCATTTTGATAATGTTAATCCTTCCAATCCATGAGCAGGGAATGTGTCTCCATTTCCTCAGGTCTTCTTTTATTTCCTGAAGTAATGTTTTGTAGTTTTCCTTGTAGAGATCCTTTACATTCTTTGTCAGACTGCAGGGCTAATTTTGGAGCACTGCCAGGTGTGACTATAAAAACAAACCAATAAGTAAATAAACAAATAAATAGGTTGGTTTTAAAAATTATTTATTTGCTTTTTTGGGTCACACCTGGCAATGTCAAGAGTTACTCCTGGCTCTGCACTCAAGAATTACTCCTGGCAATGCTCAGGGAACAATATTGGATGCCAGGGATTGAACTTGGATCGACAGCATGAAAGGCAAACACCCTCCCCACTGTACTATGGCTCCAGCCCCTTTTAAAATTAATTTTGAGGGGAAGAAGGGCCACTCCAGATTGTGCTCTGTGCTTACTTCTGGTTCTTCACCCCAAGGTTCACTCCTAGTGATGCTCAGGGAACCAATCATAGTGCCAGGGGATTGAACGTGAGGTCAGCTCAGCACAAGGCAAGAGCCTTTCCTATTGCACTGATATTGCACTGACCTAAAAGTGCTTTAACTCAAAATAGGACTTCCGGTGCTGGAGTGATAGTTCAGCGGGTAGGGCATTTGCCTTGCATTCGACCCACCCAGGTTCAATCCCTGGCATCCCATATGGTCCCCGAGTACCACCAGGAGTAATTCCTGAGTACAGAGACAGGATTAACCCCTGAGCATTGCCAGGTGTGACCCAAAAAAAAAAAAAAAATAGGTCTTCCTTATTTTCATCTTATCATTTAGACAGCTTGGGTTGGTTTTCCTGATCTCAGGGGAATGGCATACGAGGAATGGGGAGAAAAACTAGAGCTATCACTATCCAGTTCAACAAATTATTGAAAGAGTTCAGGTGATGGACCAGACAATATTCTAATCATTCTCTCCCCCTGACTGCAAAAGCTAATTCATTCTTCAAAGGAGTTAACTGCTATTAATCCTGACCTTGAAATACTAAAGAACTCATGTAAAAAGATCAATTTTTTAAAAGCACACTTTTGGGTAGTTTTTTTAAAAAAATATCATAGTGTTATCCATAGTTGAAATACTAGCCCCAAGCATACAATACAAGAGCACAAAAGGATACTGGTGGTAGGCCTGTGTTTAAATTGCAAAGACAGATCAAATCGAGTTCTTGCCTTCCAAAAGCTAAGATACAGCTGGAACAGACATTTGACTAGAGACCCAGAATGCAGTGTGAGAAGTACTGTAATAGAAACATACATACAAATCAATGAAGCATGTAGGAAAACCCAAAATTTCAATGTAGGGGTGCAGGGCAGTGGGATAAAAGGAGGTTCTGAGGACATGACAGTCTGAGCTGTCTTCCTAAGGATGTGTAAGAGCTAGTTTCTATCTTGTTGGCATATTTTATCAATCAAGAGCCATAAATCACTCAGGCAGGAGTCATGTTGCATTTGAATTGAAAATAGTTTTAAAAGCACTTTTAAAAATTATTTTCATATATAATAACACTTGATCATACAGCACTGTAATCCCACACGTTCTGGTCTATATCTTTTTTTTAAGTATTTTATTGTACCAACTGTGAGATATACAATTACAAAGATATACAATTAAAAAGTTCATATTTGGGTTTTGGTCATACAGTGTTCCAGCACCCATCCCTCCACCAGTGCCCATCTCCCACCACCAACTACCCGGTTCCCTCCCCTTCCCCCCAGCCCACCTCCATGGCAGGTTCTTTATTTCTTTCCCCTTTCTCTCTCTTTCTCTTTTACTTCCCCTCCAGACTATGGATTACGTTTGTGTATCTTTATGCCTGTATTTAATGCTCAGTTCTAGGTTGGTATTAGTACCCTCGACGATTGTTAGCACACTGTTCCATTTTCTGTCTTACCTAGGCTCTGACTCCCACATGTTTGTGATAATTTCCACCTTTGACAAGACCTCCTGTTACAAGGTCATGTTTCACTTGACCTTGGATATTGGTATCATAATATGTACATATATATTTATGTCATGCAAATAAATGCAGTCATTCTGTATCTGTCTCTCTCCTTCTGGCTAATTTCACTCAACATAATCTTCTCCATGTCCATCCATTTATAGGCAAATTTTATAACTTCATTTTCCTAACAGCTGCATAGTATTCCATTGTGTAGATGTACCAAAGCTTCTTTATCCAGTCATCGATTCTAGGGCACTCTGGTTGTTTCTAGATTCTGGCTATTGTGAATAATGCTGCTATGAACATAAAAGTAGGGATGGTGTTTCCGCTGCGTATTTTTGGCTTCCCAGAGTATATTCCCAGAAGTGCTATGGCTGGGTCAAATGGGAGTTCAATTTCTAGTCTTTGGAGGAATGTCCATATTGTTTTCCAGAAAGGCTGTACCAGCCGGCATTCCCACCAACAATGGATGAGTGTCCCCTTTTCCCCCACATCCATGCCAGCACTTGATGTTCTTGCTCTTTTGAATAAGTGCCAGTCTCTGTGGTGTAAAATGATATCTCATTGTTGTTTTGATTTGCATATCTCTGATGATTAGTGATGATGAGCATTTTTTCATGTTTTTTGCCATTCGAATTTCTTCCTTGCTGAAGTTTCTGCACATCTTTCTCCCCATTTTTTGATGGGGTTTTTTGTTTTCTTCCTGTAAAGTTCTACCAGTGCCTGATATACCCTGGATATTAACCCCTTATCAGATGGGTATTGGGTGAATATTCTTTCCCATTCTGTGGACTGCTCTTTGTATCTTAGTCACTGTTTCTTTTGAGGTGCAGAAGCTTTTTAGTTTCATGTAGTCCCATATGTTTATCTTTTCTTCTAGTTGTTTTTTTAGTGATGTTTCACTTTTGAAGATGCCTTTAGCTTCAATGTCGTGGAGGGTTTTTCCTATATTTTCTTCAATGTAATTTAAGGATTCAAATCTGATATTGAGATCTTTGATCCATTTTGATCTGATTTTTGTGCATGGTGTTAGACACAGGTCCAAATTCATTTTTTTACATGTCGCTGCCCAGTTTTCCCAACACCACTTGTTGAAGAGGCTTTCCTTACTCCATTTTGGACTCTTTGCACCTTTATCAAAGATTAAATGATCATGTGTTTGAGGTTGGGTGTCAGGATACTCAATTCCATTCCATAGGTCCACAGGCCTGTTTTTATTCCAATACCATGCTGTTTTAATTACTACTGCCTTGTAGTACAGTTTGAAGTTGGGAAAAGTGATGCCTACCATCTTCTTTTTCCCGAGGATTGCTTTAGCTATCCTTGGTGGGTTTATTGTTCCATACAAATTTCAGGAGTGTTTGGTCAATTTCTTTGAAGAATGTCATGGGTATCTCTTACAGGGACTGCATTGAATCTGTACAGAGCTCTAGGGAGTATTACCATTTTGACAATGTTGATTCTCCCCATCCATGAGCAGGGAATATGATTTCCATTTCCTTGTGTCCTCTTTTATCTCTTGGAGCAGTGTCTTGTAGTTTTCTTTGTACAGGTCCTTTACACACTTGGGTAAGTTGATTCCTAGGTATTTGATTTTCTGTGGCACAATTGTGAATGGAATTGTTTCCTTAATATCCCTTTCTTCCCTTTCACTATTTGTATATAGGAAAGCCACCAACTTTTGGGTGTTGATTTTGTATCCTGCCACTCTACTATATGTGTCTATTGTTTCTAGGAGTTTTTTGGTAGAGAGTTTAGGGTTCTCTAGGTATAATATCATGTCATCTGCGAATAATGATAGCTTGACTTCTTCCTTGCCTACCTGGATGCCCTTGATGTCCTCCTTTTCTTCTCTGATTGCTATGGCAAGTACTTCCAGTACTATATTGAATAAAAGAGGTGAGAGTGGGCAACTTTGTCTTGTCCCTGATCGCAGGAGGAAGGCTTTCAATTTTTCCCCATTTAGAATGATGGTCACTATGGGCTTTTGGTAGATGGCTGTAACTATCTTGAGGAAAGTCCCTTCAATTCCCATTTTCTGGAGGGTTTTAATCACGAACGGGTACTGGATCTTGTCAAATGCTTTCTCTGCGTCTATTGATAGGATCATATGGTTTTTATTTTTTCCTCTTATTGACATGATGTATTATGTTGATTGACTTGCGAATGTTGAACCATCCTTGCATTCCTGGGATGAATCCTACTTGGTAAGGATGTATAATCATCTTGATGAGTCTTGGTTCTGTTTGCTAGTATTTTGTTGAAGATCTTAGCATCCGTGTTCATCAGGGATATTGGTCTGTAGTTTTCTTTCTTTGTGTTGTCTCACCCTGCTTTTGGGTATCAGGGTGATATGTGCCTTGTAGAAGCTGTTTGGGAATGTTTCTGTTTCTTCTATTTCCTGGAAGAGCTTGAAAAGGACTGGCAGTAGGTCCTCCTTAAAGGTTTGGTAGAGTTCACTAGTGAATCCGTCTGGACCTGGGCTTTTGTATTTGGGCAGACTTTTAATTACTGTTTCAATTTCCTTGATGGTGATAGGCTTATTCAGGTATTGCAGGTCTTCTTGTTTCAGCCATGGGAGGTTATAGGACTTCAGGAATTGATCCATTTCTTCTAGATTCTCGTGTTTCACGGCATACAGGCTCTCAAAGTAATCTCTGATGATCTTTTGGATTTCTGTGGTTTCTGTTGTGATGTCACCATTTTTAGTTCTGATTCTGTTTATTTGGGTTCTCTCTTTCCCTGTCCTTACAAGTCTTGCCAATGGTTTGTCAATCTTGTTTAGTTTTTTTCAAAGAACCAGCTCTTGGTTTCATTAATCTTTTGGATTTTTTTTTTGGTTTCCAACTCATTGATTTCCTCTCTAAGTTTTATTATTTCCTTTTTTCTGCCTGGGTTGGGCTCCTTTTTGTTGTCTTTTTTCTAATGTCTTCAGCTCTGTAGTCAGGTTATTTATGTGGGCCCTCTCTTGTTTCCTGATGAATGCTTGCAGAGCTATAAACTTCCCTCTTAACAAGGCTTTTGCCATGTCCCACAAGTTCTTATAGTTGGTGTCTTCATTTTTATTTGTTTCCAGAAATCTTTGAATTTCCTATTTGATTTCTTCTATGACCCATTTGTTGTTCAGCAATGAGCTGTTCAGTTTCCAGGTGTTTGGTTTGACTCCCTGTTTCTGTGTACGGTTAACTTCCATTTTCAGTGCATCATGGTCTGAAAAGATAGTTGACACAATTTCTACCTTTTTATTTTATTGAGGTATGCTTTGTGGCTCAGCATGTAGTCTATCTTGGAGAATGTTCCATGTGCACTACAGAAAATGTGAATTCAGTTTTTTTGGCATGAAAAGCCCTGTATATATCCACTAGCTCTCTTTCTTCCACTTCTTCCTTCAGGGCCAATATTTCCTTGGTGAGTTTCAGTCTTGTTGATCTATCCATAGTTGATAGAGCAGTGTTAAAGTCTCCAACTATAATTGTGTTACTGTTAATGTCTTCTTTGAGGTCTCTTAGCAGTTGTTTTATGTATTTTGCTGGCCCCACGTTGGGTGCATGTATGTTTAGTAGTGTAATTTCTTCCTGGTATACATATCCCTTAATTAATAAGAAATGGCCTTGGCCTTCATTGTCCCTTCTAACCTTTTTCAGCCTGAAGTCTATATTATCTGATACTAGTATGGCCACACCAGCATTTTTGGAGGAGTTGTTTGCGTGGAGAATGTTCTTCCAACCTTTGACTTTGAGTCTGTGTTTGTTCTGATTATTCAGATGTGTTTCTTGTAGACAGCAGAATGTTGGGTTCAATTTTTTAATCCATTTTGTCACTCTGTGTCTCTTAATTGGTGCATTTAGACCATTGACATTGAGAGAGATTATTGTCATGGGATTTTTGTGCCATCTTTCTGTTTGTGCTTGTTGTGCTTTTGGGTTTGGTCGTATTACAGTAGACCCTTCAGTCCTTTTAAAGTTGGTTTTGAGCCCATGAAGTTCCTGAGTTTTTGCTTATCCATGAAGTTGTGTATCTTTCCTCCATATCTGAATGTGAGTCTGGCCGGGTAAAGAATTCTTGGTGAGGCCTGCAGTTCATTGAGCCTCTTCACAATATCCCACCATTGATTCCAGGCTCGGAGTGTTTCATCAGAGAAGTCTGCTGTAAATCTTAGGGATGTTCCTTTGTATGTGATTTCCTTCTTTGATCTTGCTGCTTTCAGTATTCTATCTCTACCTATAGTTTTTGTCATTTTAATTAAGATGTGTCTTGGAGTATTCTTGTTGGGGTTTCTTTTAGCTGGTATCCCTACGGGCCTCCTGGATCTTGAGGCAAGCGTTCTTAAGTTCCGGGAACTTCTCAGCAATTATGGCTTTGACAGTTTCTTCTTCATCATGGTTTTTCTTCTTGCCCTTCTGGGACCCCAATGATTCAGTATGTTTCTTCTGGCTTCATCCCAATTATCTCTTCTTGTCTGTTTGGGTAATTGTGAGTCTTTTATCCATCTTCTGGTGTTGTGTAGAGAATCTTTGGAACTCGTCTTCGAGATCACTAATTCTTTCTTCAGTAGCTATTATTCTGCTATGGTGGCCTTCCACTGGTTTTTCATTTCATTTACCTCATTTTTAATATCTGTCATTTCCATTTGCATTTCCCTCACATCTTCTCTCATGTCCTCTTGTATTTTATTGATTTTGCATTCCATTGCTTCTTTGAGTTCCTTA